>JAZGTK010000099.1:0-24379 GCA_036877625.1 Ambastaia sidthimunki | reverse complement strand
TTTGGCATTTCTCAGTAGTGGAAGAAAAGATTGAGACAGAGGAGAATAAGTTGAGTTCAGAACTAATGTTGTTACACAGAAGAGAATTAACAACAGACTTTAAGAGTGTCCATGTTATCTGCTTGTGTCCTTGATAAAGTCATGAACTGTCCTACAAATTAGTTAATTATTTACCTATAGTTTAGTTAATGGATTACACAGTTTCTGTACAGCTGGTGGTTTATTGTCATGAATGTAGGCTAATATCTCTGATCACATGTCCTTAGATTACATGGCTGAGAAAATCAAGTTTAGAATTTCTTTCGTTTTAAAGTTGTTGTTTTTTTAGGCAACACATTCCTGCGCTCTCATGCATGTCTTCTGTGTATGCGTGTGTGGGGGGCTTTATAAAAATGCGACTGGTTGCAGCTGCTGTTTTGACCTCCACAGTGTCAGGGTTATTCCTGGAGCAGCTGTCAGTGAGTGGATCTGATTGGCTGTAAGAAAGCCAATGAAAATTAATTAGAAGTGCTATAGTCGACTTTGTGCTGTATGTTCTTGTACAAAAGGAGCTTTTCTGTTGATAAACAGGCCACCAGCTCGATACATCACCTGGCTTTGATATTTAAAAAAATTGTTGATTGACAATATTTACAGTGTTGTAAGTTACACAAAACAAGACCCATTTTTTTACCTTCTGTTGTTCAGAAAGTTCATGCAAATCAGCTTCTACATGTGGCATTCATCAGGTTTTTGCATTCAGGGTCACATACTTTGCACATTTGCAAATAAAACAGAGCATTTGCATTTACATTGTGTCCAGAGCCTAAATGTTTAAATGTCCTTTAGTTCATATATGTTCTGCTAATCATTTACCCTGTCTTGTTATGACCTCTCTGAAGTTAAAGGAAGTGTTGGCTTGATAAGTGAATTCTGGCTTTACAAAATAAGCTGTTGTGTGTGTGTGTCAATTATAATTTCCTCAGTAGCTTGTTTGATTCGCAGTTTTATGTTAAGAACAGTTGGGGGCACTCCAGTGTCACTGTATATGTTACTATGACTGATACAGATCTCTGTGTGTGTGTTTGGGGGGAGTGTTAAGGGTATGGTTAGTGTAGGAGGATATAATATATAGTTTGTACAGTATAAAAGCCATTATGTCTATGGAATGTCCTCATAAAACCTAAAAACCCCGTGTGTATATGTGTGTGACCTTGTAAAAGAGTTTGTTAACTGTATTATCAGAGCAGGCCACAGTTGTGGTTCATTTGTGAACTGTGTAAGCAAAAATTACATTATATTTATAGCTCCGTAACTATAAAGTCTGAAGCCAAAAGTCCAGTTACACAATTGCTAGTTTGACCATGTAGTGAATTAGACTGTGACTTAATTAACCAGCACATGACTTCATAGCGTTAGTTACACAAACAACATCCATTTACAGGGTATTTGCCGAACTGTTACTGTATACTTCACTTCTTTCCCAGCTTTCCTTATAAGCCTGTTTTTTATCCGCTGTGGCTGTGCACATCTGTTTCTAATCAAACTGTCATACTCCACATTCCTGTGTGTGTTAACTGCCCTTCTGTTCCATATTCGTCTAAAAATACAGGCCTTAAAACTTAGTACAGTGAGTTAATGATGTTTTGAACATGTTCTGAGTAATAATAATATATGTTTGCCATTGTTTGCTGAGTATTGAGTTATATTGTAACAGGAGGAAATCCTGGGGGGTGAGGGGTGATGGGAGATGTTTTTTTCTCTCTCCATTTGATGAGTCAGACTTTACTTTTCTTCGTGCTTCATACTTGACTGACTTCCAGCAGAGAGGCCAGATTAGGGAAAGAAACAGAGAACATTCCCAGAGAACCAGTTGCTGGTGGAAAAACTTCAGATCGTACCCTTTAAATTACAGCCCTCGCTTTAGATGTAGTTTCCTGACCTTACCAGCAGAGGTCGCTGTTGTTTTGTGGATTGTTATAGCGTGTAAAGGCTCGTGTTGTGTGTGGGCGCATGTGTGTTAGTGGGTCAGCTGCAGTAACACTGAGTGTCCTGTAGTAGTCACTGTTGTTAATACAGTTGCGCTGTAGCGTTTTATGAGTTTTGTTTGGTGAAGGTTTTCAGACAGATGGTGCTACTGTTCAAGTTTAAAACTGAATCAGTCATTAAGTCATGAAAAGTGATGCTAGATTTGCTTTGTTTATCCAATATTGTTTAATTCTATTTTGTAATCATACAGCTAGGTAATTCTATATTATTGTCTTATGAAAATAAATGTTTCACTGATAAAAGGTAAACCAAGTTACTTACCTGGGTATTATTTCTGTTGTTAAGGAATAGTTTGTTTAACTGTTTTAACAAAAAGGTTTTATGTATATACAGTACCTAAAAATAATTGATTCCTTCTATATTAATCTAACGATTTAATAGAAATATGTTTAAGATAAAAAGCTTTAAATGAATTGGAGAATGTTATTGCTACATGTCCATGACCCATAAAATGTATTATCTGCTGTTAATAAACTCATATTTTTATGATTTTGGCAATAATTTGTGAATTTACAGTTTAAGTGACAAATTAAGATTCCAAGCGGACTATTCATTGAAGTCTCGTGTGTCTGATTGTTTATACTCGTCTGATACTGAGTTAGTAATAGGCGCTGCTCACTAGATGGGGTGTGAGATCTGTACTACAGTAAGAACGTGCTGACGTCACCTGGAACAGACCACCACAGAGATGGCGGAGGGGGGATCTGTCTGAAAGTGTGTCAGTAGGGGAATGACGTCATCTGCTAGAGAGAGATAGAGAGAGAGAGAGATAGAGTGCTTGTTTCATGTTTGATTGTGTGATTTGCAAAATGGGGCAAAATATTATATTTATTTCTCCTTTTTGAGTCATGACTGTTTATAAGGAGAGTTTCTTTTATAATTGTGTCTGTTTGTGAAGATTTATTAATTGAAATAGCTCTCATTTATTTACAGTACAGTAGCATGTTTATGATCAAAAGCAAGATAAATTCAATGTTCTTCTGGTAATCCATCATAAAACAATCAATGTTTTAAAGATTTACATTAAGCACTTTTTTGTCTTGTCATGCATGCAATAGTTATTCAATATGTCATTTTATTTAGTGCCTCTGAATGTATTTTTATGACCTGCTCTTTTATAATGTCAGAAAATTGTGTGTTGGCAGGAAGTATTCAATTCATCCAGTTTTTTTTTTAGAAAATCATTTTTAGAAAACATTTTGCTTAAACCTTGGAGTAATACATTGAGCGTCCACTAGCCCTAGACCCTCAATGTGAGCCTCTGTTTGTGTACAACACAGGTTTACTGCCAGACATTTTTTTGTTGTGTGTTGTCTAATGCAAAGACATCATATGGGTGATGCCTTCAGATAATTTAGGTGGTTTTGAGAAGTCTGGGATCTGACAGCTGTTTTTATTACAGTATTAGAGTATGACACCATCTCTTATCACTCTGTTTGTGGCCTCACTTAAACAGATTTAAATGGCAGACATGATGAGGCGATCAGGGTCTGATGAGTCTTTATCAGATTACAGACCTGACTAAACGATCTGCCCAGCAGCAGAACCGGATGAGTGTGTTGTGTCACTGCAGCTGTTGCATGTGATTGGTTATAAAGAGGAAAAATGTACTAATGAAACAAGACAGTATATATTTAACATTCTCTGTTGTGTGTATTTTCTTAATATGTTATGATATTTTGCTTGTTGGTAAAATCATAGTTTAAAGGGTGTTTAGATGTTTTTGTAAATATGAACTCTAAGTCTCTTTATAGATATTTGTTCAACATTTTCATGGCAGTTTTGTTTTGCACTCTTTAAGATTGTATGATGCATTTTGTGGCAGACTCTTCATCCTTGTGTGTGTGTGTGTGTGTGTCTGTGTTGAACAGTGATAATGGTCTTGTGCAGCAACAGCCAGTCTGTTAAACTAATATATATTCTTCACAGACACACTTCCTCTCTCATACAAAAGCAGCATCAATTTCTCACACTCCCCCAGCTTTGTGTTAGAGAACAAAGACAGCGTGTGCCACCACACACACACACACACACACACACACACACACACACACACACACACACAGACTGCTGTGCTGGAATGGTGTGTGTGTGTGTGTGTGTGTGTGTGTGAGAATGATGTCTGTAGGGCAGGTACCAGATTGCCAGAGGTCTCTCAATGAAAAGCCTTCACACAAAACAACAATTATCATAACGGTGCCACACAGAAGTATTTAAAGGGACAGTACACGCCAAAAATTTAAATTCTATGGTCATTTGCTCACCCCCATGTCCTGCCAACATAATTATATGTACTACTTTTATAATATTTATATGGTTTCTTTTTTTAGTTCTTTAAAAAATATTCTCTCTTTCCATGGGAAGAACAGTGTATGGGTTTGGGACAACATGAAGGTGAGCAAATTAATAAAACAACTTATTTTTGGGGGAACTGTCGCTTTAAGAATCCAAGCAACTTCATGTCCCGTTTTATTTGATGTCTGTCTTCAGAGCTGAGCGATTTAAAGTTTTGTCCTCTTGTGTATTAAAGTTTGACTCACTTTATACCGGGTCATTTGTGCGGAATTCAATTAGTGTTTTTCTCTTTTTTTCTGCGGCTGGTGTTTTAACGGAGTGTTCCTCACGGGAACGGAGTGTTAATGGAGTCTGAACGCTGTCGCATCCCGGAATAGAGCCTTTAAAATTGAGTTTGCATGCATTAGATGTATTATGTTCAGTTTTCTCAGTACATGTTGTGCTGTAGGCAACTGCCCGTGTCTTTGAGAGCAGAAATGTTTAGCTCTTTGTCCTGGTTATATTTGGGAACAGATGGACCATCAGTGCGTTCACGCTTCGCAACACCGTGCGCGCTTTGAGCGTGAACTAAATATAGTCAGTGGATTGATGGTGACGTCACAGATTTGTGCCTTAAGAGAGTGCACGACACCACGAGCACGCGCACGCAGGATTGCGCTAATAGTGTGTATATATGTGTTATGGTGACGTTTATATTGCAATGCGTATAAACGCCACTAGTTGGCACCTCCGATCTTGTCTTTATTCTGCCACCCTCCTCTGTTTTTTCTTTTTGTCCTTTTATTCTTTCCTTTCTATCCCTGTGTTTCTTTCTCTTGTGTTGTTCTGTAGTTATTCACTTTGTTTGTATCATTACGTTGTTTTGATGTTGAGATTGAGTTTGTCACTGCTCTGCGTACCACGAGTCTGACCTAAATTCTACATCTGCTCCCTCATTTTTGGCCAGAAGACACATGTGTGTCTGACTGCTGTTCACTCTGGCAGTCGTGCCCTGACATACACTCAGAAGGGATTATAATGCTTAAAACGCTCTCCTTGACCTTCCCATTTCATTCCCACCTTCCATTTGCACTTATGTGAACGTCACGGCACTGCAAGGGTTAAAACCATCAGCCCCACCCTGACAGAATCTCACTGTGACCTCAATAATCCAAAATGGCTGCTATGCAGCTTCATATATAAAAATGTATCTCACTCCTCTTTGTCTGCTTGTCTCTCGCCCCCTGATCTCACTCCGCATTGATCCAGTACTGTAAGGCTCTAAACAAACGCATGAAGATGCTGTCAGCAAATATCAGAGCTGTGGTCTCTGTCAGAATCAGGGGGTGTTAACAGCAGGGGGTGTTTGCTGTGTGTGTGTGTGATCCGGGTGTGCGGTCCGGGTGTGTTCCCATGTGTTTCTCTGCAGGGATCAGCCCTGTTAATCCGTCTTCTCTGAGCTTGACACAGATCAGATAAGCGGCTTGTTTTCTTTGTTTCAGCACGTGTGGTTAGAAGTTCAGCCTCAGGTTTTCAAACAGCACATGACTGTAAATATGTCGGTTTGTGCTGATGCTATATTGACTGATTGATTGGTTTTTAAGGCGTTTGCACAGCTAACAGTTTTAGGTTGTGGGAATGTTTCCTAATGTTTTCGTGAAGTAACATAAACATTAAAAATGCTATTTTGAAAGTTCTAGGAATGCTCAAAGCATCCATTCTTTTGTTTTATAGTATTATTATTGCTTGGTTATTCAAACTGTTTTTTAAATTCTGTAACATTAAAACATTCCACTAACAGCCTAAAAATAATGTTTTTGATATATATAAAATATTAATTTTTGAGGGAACATTTTAGAGAACATTAGTCAACGTTCTGAGAAGTGTTTCCTGTTAGCTAGGTGGTTAGTTATGAGTTAATAAGGAGATTAGAAGTGCTTTGATTACCAAAATTAATACATGCCACTTAATAAAAAGGTGAATTAATAACAGGAAGCATCTAAAACACTTGAGACAACTGCAGATGAAAGACAATTAACAGACAGTGTGTGTTCCTCAGGAGAACATTGTGTTGTGTTCAGATGTTAAAATGCTTCACAAACAGGTTTTGTTTGTTCTTTACATGCCTGAGGTCACAGATCAGACTGTCTCCTCTAAACTGATGCTCCACTGCCTCAGTCATTAAACGCATTATTCTGCCCGAGGGCACAGGCAGCCAATCGGCTTCCAGAAATAGATGCAAGTGGATGCTGATTGGAGGAGGTGTGTGGGAGTCTCCAGGTAAAACAACTGGCCCTGTAGAGAAAATAACATCCCTGCCAAACTGGTCCTTTGACAGACAGACACATAGATTTGCTTTAATCTTTTGTGATGAACAGAAGTCAGATCTGGTCAGCAGAGGAATGTCTTCATCCCTGTTAAACCACACTCACCCTCATTAGCCTTCATGAGCGCTGTCTGAAACATGAGCTGAAGATTACATGGCTGTGTGTAAATCGTGTACAGTGTGGAATCACACTTCCATGCCTGTTAAAAGCAGAACGAGAGAGAGAGACACATCTCATCTCCCTGCCCTTCATCTGTCAGCCTGTCACAGCTCAATTAGCTTCATGCTAACCGAACAAAATGGCGGCCACTGCCTCAATATCACCTCATGTTTACAGTGAAATATGGAGCAGACTGGAGATGAGATTAGGGTGGTTGTTTTAGCATAGAATGATTCTTACCTCAAAACGTCTCTCTGACCCCCAAATAACAGGAAACATTCTCAGTGCATTGGCTCATGTTCTCTAAAGTTCTCTCAATGTTCTCAAAAACAATACAGTAATATTAGTGGAATGTTTTCGTATTGTTATCTATATCGAAAATGTTATCCATAAGTGGTTATTGGAATGTTCTTGTTTGTAACCTTACAACCAAACAATAATGTTAATGCAACATTTTTGCCTTGTTTTTTTTCAGGTCTTTGGAAATTATAATAGCCCTAAAATTTTAAAATGAATCATTATTACAGCTGATTAAAAGTAACAAAATTCCAATAACTTCACATTTCCCGACATTTTTCTAAGTGTGGCTTTGATGTCCAGATGCTTTTGAGACTGAGATTATGGCTAACAATAATAAATCACTTGTATCAACAGAACATGTACAGAACATTTTCATTAATCGGTGACATTGTATGATTTCATTGTTGTGTAAAGAATTAACCACCTAACCTCCTACAAACATGATACACTGATGAATCTCTCCAGAACTGGACGTTGTGTTTGTGTATGTGAATCTGGGGCAGATTTCATGGACATAATCTGAACTGATGTGATGGATATAATGGTGAGGTGTGTGAGGGGAGGGCATCCGATAACATTGTATTTGTGTGTGTGGTTCTGTCTGACTGAGTTGTGTGTTTAAGACCGACTTACTGTCTGCTGGTAATGTCTTACGGTACAATATAGTCCCTCAGATTCTTTCCTGACCAGCTCGTATTGACTGTGACCACAGAGCCGTCAGCTTCTCGACCCACATCAGTGTGGCAGACGGCCGGGAGGAACTATCACAGATAGGGGAGGGGAGACCTCACACAATCAACAACACATTTCTCTAGTGACCAACTAAACGATTATCTGCCCAATCACAGCTCTCCTCTGCCTCATAAGCCCCGCCCACACTCATCCTCTCACAGCTGTTTGTGTTAAAACATTCAGTCAGTATATCAGAATGGCACACTGTACACAAATATAACTCACACAGTTTTAGTACGTTTTCTTTGTGTAGTGGGTGGAATAAACAACTCCCTCTGTATTCAGGCAGACTTGACCTTATCTATAAAAAATAAAGTATGGTAGTTTTGTAGTAATATTGGTGTTTTGTTTATGTTTTATTATCTAAATATAGATCAGTCAGACGTCTTATGCTTTTATTTTAATTGACACAAAGTGTAAAAATCGACATTGTCATCCAATTGTAAATCATTTCCTTCCACCGTTCACTCCACATGATGTCGTCATCCCTTCTTTGTCTGTTGCCATGGTTACCTTGCTCCTTGTTCATGATGAGGTTCTGCTCCCCAAGCCTGTGTGTGTGTGTGTGTGTGTGTGTGTGGTCCTGGTGTTCACTACGTTATGGGGACAAGTGTCCCCACAAGTGTCGTAATATCAGCTAATTTTGACCTTGTGAGGACATTTTTTTCTATAATCTAAATAGCAAGTTTTCTGTGTGTGTGTCTGTGTGTGTGTCTGTGTGTGTGTCTGTGTGTGTGTCTGTGTGTGTGTCTGTGTGTCTGTGTGTGTGTGTGTGTGTGTACTAGATGGAAAGGAACAAACAAAAGAATTCAAATTTCGTCTCGCTCTCAAAGCGAGAATAAAGAGAGGAGGGGGATACAGAGATGACTGGAATCTTCTTACAGGGATGGATACTGTGTAGCTTAAACATGATAGTTTTGGCACAGAGCATAAAGAAAGACATAAGACTCAAAAAATGATAGATTCAGAGAGAAACATACAGTGACATACGAGATGGACTGATGCACAAGATCTGAGTACAATTATTTCATACTAATTTTCCTCCAGTGACCTGCAAAATGCCCACAGCTGCTGCATAGGTGGGTAGAAGTTGAGCTACAACCCTGCGGTTGTGAAACGCAGACCAGCATCTAGGTTTAGGGATGCGATGTTGCTATGGAAACGGCCATGGTGGATGGAAGAGGGGAACAGACCTGTTTTATGAACCCACGCTCTGCTGAGCCTCTGCGCTCCATGAATATTATATAGGGCAAGAGTCCTGACAAGAATCTATAAATACAGACGAGCTTTGAAAGACACCTGGTGCAACAGAGACAGAAATGACACACTGGGATGTAGAAAGACGGGGAGGGAGAAAATAAAAGATGGGAAGAGAGATGTTGGTGGGAAAGATGACGTTATGCTTCCCTTTAGCTGTTTAGCGGGACAATGAAATGTCTTTCTCAGATGATTTTTTTTTTTCTTTGACCCTTTGCAATCTTCAGACATGCTTAAGGGAGGCAACGACAGTGTTTGCCTGGTGTTTTAATTAGAATCTTTTGCTCTCATTTGTTTTTTATTTGTGTCACTAGCACATTTGTGTCACTAGCACGTTTTTTTTTTTTTTTACTATATTTGAATCTCGTTGAAGACTTTTTTTAGCATTTAACACAGCCCACAACCTGCATGAGTAGATGATCTCTCTATTCTCCTTTTAGGTCTTTGTCGTTTTTTTGATGCTCAAAATCTTCTGTGCTACCCCGTGTCGGTGGGAGGGCTCGGACGACAGCCTTGTTTCCATGACAACAGCAGCTGCAGTTTTTTTCTGTAGGCTGTTGGCTCTATATTCGCTCTGTCTAAGCAGTGGGTGGGGGATGGAGTCGGGGGGGGCGTAGTGAGGATGCTTGCTCGCCTGGCAGATGGAGATCTTTTATTCCAGCTCTCCCTCTCTTTCTCGTTTCCTCTCTGAATGACTTCAGTGCCGTCTCACAAAGCAAAGAGAAGCAATAAATCTGTTTCCAAAACACAAATCACCCCATTTTGAGAGCAAATTAGTTTTCCTGAGACATATATATATTTGCCACAAGGCACTAAAACCACCTGACGATGACCAGGGATAACCTTAATTAAAAGGTAACTTTAATTAAATGAGTTAATTGAATGAAACAGTTTGATTTCTCTAAGCTAATCTTTCACACATAATCTGACACAGTGTTTTAAAATGCTTGACCTTTTACTGATGGAATGACCAGTGCCTGAAAAAGCCATCTGCTCACTCTGATCAATGGCCTGTTTTATTCTGCCTAACAGCCACGTCTGATTGAACTGGGTGAGCTGAGCCACTGACTGCTGTGCATAGTAACATCAGAGATTAATGTCAACTGCTGTATTATATTTGTGCATCTGTAGGCCTGTAGTTTTATAATCATAAAACAACACACTCTTATAAGGAAGCACCAAAGTCACATGATACTTAGTGTTGAAAATTCCAAATGACATTGTGAATAATCTTTTTTGTTTTCCCCCAGAATGTCCTGCTTGCTTTTTGTTGACACAGAGTTGACACAGATTTTTACTGTCAGGTACCAAACATTATAAAAGCCATTTGTTTCACTGGGCAAACAGAACATCCCATCATTGCATTTGGACCAAATGCCTTTATTTGTTATTCTGTGTAAATGTTGTTTAATGTGAGACAGCTGCATAATCTCTGACAGAGAGGAAACAGAGTTTGGTACTGAACCATCTGCTGCTTGGAAGATCTGCCAGTCTGGTGATGCTAAATTTGTGCTTTAACTCTGAGAATCTGCAGTTAACTGAGAGTCATGCAGATGACCTCTAATCCAGCTGTAGTCTCTCTGAGTCATTTCCCTGCGGCGCGATACTGTCTCAGCTTCTCATGCGGTTATAAAACCGGCTCTGTTCCCTGCTGCAATTGAAGAGCTATTTAAAGACCTGAGTTTCCTCTCTGCTTTCAGAAAGTTTAAAGAAAGCTCTTTAATTGTGGAGATTTCACCATCAGCTGCTTTGTTTGTTTACAGGCGGATGTGAGGTCAGTCAGTCGCATTGTTTGTTGCGAGTGTCTTCCGCATTTTTGACAGATTAAGATCGCATGCTACTGTTTCTGAGTATTGGAGCTTTTCTGTCATCACCACGGCAACCACTGCAGTTGTGTGAGGTGTCGGCCATTTTGTGGGAAAGAGGAAATAGCTTCGGTGAGCTGCTTTTATAAAATGGAGGGTTAAGCTGTTAAAGTAGCTGGTCAATCTCATTTGAGCATGTTCTCAGCTTGGCTTTAATACAATCTATGATGTGATGGCGGAAGTGAATTAGAGAACACACCACCTTGAGTTTGACTTTGGTTTAAAGTGCTTTGAGAAAGCTGACTCACCACTTACTGTTAACAGTAACAGCGATACCATCACTTTAAAGCTTTTGTGTTTGATGGACAACTAAATACATTTAGTTATATGACAGCAGTCAGTATGTCACTACAAAATCTCTGAACTGTGAGAGTCATTTTCAACATGGTAATTAAATAAACATATAGCATGTGGGGTTTATGTTTTTAGAAGGTTATTATATATTTCAGTTTTTTTTGTGTGATATGATCAGCTATTGAGAAAAAACTTCAGTTTAAGCAACATGACTCGTCTTATTTGTCTAATTATCTGGATTTATTTTCAAACTACTTCAGTTCATATGTGCCTCTGCTACATACAGATGCACGAGAGAATATGAGCGCTGATGTCCTACTTCCTGAATCTCGTTCTGACAGCAACGTTTCTTCCTGCTGAGCTGAATCAGTTTGATGCTGAAAATGGGTCATGCGTTTTAAAGCTGCGGATATGCTAATTTCATTTCCTTTTGGGAATGAATGAAACACATTTATAGGAGAAACGCAGAAATAAACCTGTGGAATTCTTGTATTTTCTGTGCTCTGTTTTGGATAAGTTGTATCAGAAATAACATTAATATTTTTGTTATTTGCTCAATTTGTTAATATCATAATTAGGTCATTGTCAAGAAAATATTTATACCTTAAAATGTTTTATTTTTATGTAATTTCCTTTGAGTTTATTGGTGAATTTCAATAAATCATCATATCACAGAATGAGAGACAATAAACAAAAATGAAGCTCAGATACGATCGTGAGTTTTGACAAGATTTTATTTAAAATGTAAGTGTTCCAATAATAAAGAAACATAAACCAACAGCAATATAAATATTAGCTTATAAAATAAAAGTGTGAGGCGCTAGCATTGCTTAAAGGTTCACAAGCACTACAGAAAAGAGCCAAGCTGAGGACAGACATTTATATATAGAGATATTCATAGTCAGACAGACAGGGGTGGCCGTCCAGAATAATGATCAGCTGATCAGAATTACAAGCACAAATACAGTTAAATGTGGGGAGGGCTGGTTCTCTAAACAGTATCATCTGTTATTTTCCCATGTTTAGGTGATTGGAAAAGAGGAAAAAAAAGAAAGCAGAATTTTCCAGGGGAAAAAACACAAAGATATGCACATACTGCACAAGTCTTAAGCTACAACTGCGTGTCTTTAGTTTGAAGTTGTATGTACAGTTTGGTTAGTTCTGATCTTGAATCTTTTTATTCTACAACACTTTATCTTTTTCTATCATCTTTTTTGTTGCTTTTTTTTGTTGAAAAATACTGAAACATTCCTGTAAAAGCCAGAGTTTGTGGCTCTAATGTTTGTACAGACAGGTTACATATTATATATACAGTGTGATGGTGATGACAGTGTGGAATAGTTACAGAATCCTTTAATGATCAGTGGTCCTTTCAGAAGTTATTCATTAATCCTCAGTGTATCTTGTACACACGCTAAACAGTAAACCCTGTTACTGTATTGGTTTGTGAATGTTTATTTCTGCATGTTTCGTTTTAGTTTGAGCAGTTGTGGGCTACTGGTTAGGCACTGGTTAGACTTGTAACCAGAAGGTTGCTGATTCGACTGAGGTGCCCGTACCCTCAATGCTGCCCACTGCTCCAGGTGTGTCTGTGTGTGTCTGTGTGTGTCTGTGTGTGTCTGTGTGTGCCTGTGTGTGCCTGTGTGTGCCTGTGTGTGCCTGTGTGTGCCTGTGTGTGCCTGTGTGTGCCTGTGTGTGTCTGTGTGTGCCTGTGTGTGCCTGTGTGTGCCTGTGCGCGTGTCCAATCTACTTCCCTAAATATTACACCGAAAAACTTCCATGGTCACCCAAATCACATTTTGATATTGGATCTCAGTTATGTCTGTGGTTTAAAAACACTGTTTACACTTCCTTGATGCATTTCCAAAGGATTCATGTACCACACTAACAGGTAAATAATAACAATGAGTAGTAAAACTAACTATTGTTAACCTAACATTCAGCTCTGGTTTACTGGCTATTAAGACGTAATGAGAAGGCTGAATCTATTTTGAAATGCCATGCCAACAGTTTAGTATCTCACCCATTGGTGTTAATGCGTTCTTTTATCCTAATATACTTCAGTGCGTCCCCTTGTTTTGTAGCAAGTCTTTTCTGATGCATAGTTTAGCTCAATACTCTTTCTCAGTTAAGATGTGGCACATTGTAAAAAAATCCTAATAGCATTTTATTATTGTAACCACAAGAAGCTTCTACTTTGCTTTGAAAAACGAAAACACAAAACGCTTAATGGCATTTTGACAAAAATAAAAACTGTATATTCTTGTAGTAATGCTATTTACAAGCCAGAGATCTCTGAAGATGGAGCTTAAGGAATCTGAACACGTCACCTTATTGTCCGTGAATTACTTTCCTGTTTCAACAAGAGAAGTTCCTAAAAAGTTCTTAAAAATCTCAGCTTGGTTTATTCAGCAAGATGTTCCAGTACAATCAAAAACACATTGATTTTAAAGGTGTGGAAGATCTAAAAACAACCAAAAAACCGCACGGACATTAACATGAAAGCAGGACTTTTTGATCCATAACAAAGATTATTGGTTAAAGGACACATTTTGGGGAGGTGCTCAGATCCCACCAACACAATTCTGCAGCTCTGGTAGATCTTCCTTTTTTCTTACTTCTTGTCTTTCTTGGTAGGTTTCTTCTTACTGGCTGGTGTCTGAGCTGCTTTGGGGACTTCTGCAGGGGGCAGGGCCTGGGGAGGGGGAAGAGCCTGCTGAGGAACCTGCTGTTGAGGGTTGGCCATGAGGGTGGCGGTGCTTCCCGGGATGTAGACGTTCTGGCGGTAGTCGGGGCCGTACTGCGGGTTGTATCGGGGTCCCAATGTTGCTGTGGCTTCACTTACTTCTGACAGAAAAGGGGGAGCAAAAAAGAAAGAAGGAAAGCAGGAGGAAATTCAAAGCAATAAAGAAAGAGAGCAGAAAGAAGGGGGAGAGAGAGGGATGGAAAAGATTAGAGACGTTCTGATTGGTTTAGCACAGGGCTCATAACTCAAACACACTCGCGCAGGAACTGCATTGCAGCTTCTTCACAAACCTGCGTCTGCCTGCCCATCCCCCCGTGCATTGTGCTTGACGCAACATTGACACGCAGCATTGCTTTCACAAGAACAGCACACGCATGCATTCAGTCTTCACAGTTCTGTGTGAAAATCTACGTTCCATCAAAGTATCTTGTTTCAAATCACCCAAAAATGATTTATACTCGCCCTCATGTCATTTCAAACCTGTGTGACTTTTTTTTTCTGAGGAACATTGAGAAGATATTTTGAAAGACGTTGGTAACCAAACAACAGTGGCACCCATTGACTTCCATGGACACACAAACACTGAAACATTTCTCAAAATATCTTCTTTTGAAGAAAAAAGTCATACAGGTTTGGAGTGACATGAGGGTGAATAAATGACAGAAAATATTTTGGGGTGAACTACCCCTTTAAAATGAGTGTAGACATTGAGTGTAGTTTTTATACCCCTTGTGGTGTTGGTAAATTTAGACCTGGGCTATGAATAACACATCTGTGTTTCCTGAAATGAATGCATGTTTGCGAGATCATTCATAAAAACATTCAGGCTAATGATGTGTTGTTACTAAATAAGCATTTGTCTCTAAACACATTAACAAACTCTTGAGATTGTGCTTAATGGCAGGATAATGTTATCTGAAGACCGGCAGTACAGAGCTGCTATTCTGTCTGCAGCTGGTGTGATGGAGAAAGACTCTTGTGTCTCTTTATATTCAATTATATTCAACAGTCAATAAATGAGGAGATCTTTTTGTTCTTTTTTGGAAGCTGCAGTCTCTCTCTTTTCTTGCATCATCCAGTTACTAACAGACTTTAGAATCTGACCTTAATGGATCAGTGTATGTGGATAAGCTTGTCCAATATATATGTATATAGCCACATATATATCCACTATATGGTTCAGTATATCCACTATATGTCTCATAAAGCAAGTAACATATATAATAACAGAACAGTGTTCACTGTGATTTTCTTACTTCAGCTATGTTTGATAGTGTAAGTTTATAATAATTATATTTTATAATTTGAACTTTCAGGTCTGATTTCCCAGGAAATGTCAGTTGGGCTTCGTTTGACTTAAACGTACATAAAGAAAACAAGGTCAGGCAACCTGCAATTTGGTTTCAAACAGAGATGGAGATAAAGAGGCAGAAGAATTTAAGTATATGTAGGCAAGACCCCCTAACAATGGGTGGTTTAATTAGTTTAAGCAGGAAGATTAGAAGAAAGATTATCATTAAAACCTAGCTTGTATCGTCAGACAGCAATATCCTTCAAGCTAAGTTTTGCTTAGTATTCACCCATCTGGACTAGCATGGAAATTATGTTGTAAGCTGTTTATTTAGCAGGCTACGCTAATGCTCTCTCCCTCTCTGTGTCTGTTCTTTCTTTTTTACTGCAGCTTTTGTAAGACAGGGGAAAACACTGATGCAAAGACGAGCAGCAGGCGTGAGACGGATGAAGCTGGAAGGTTGATAGAACATCATGAAGTGAGACTCACCGTTGGCTGCAGCCATCAGAGCCTGGAGCTGCTCGGCTTCAGTGGGGGGGTTGGGCCATGGACCTGTTCCTGCTATGACACCAGCACCGGCAGAACCATCATCGGGCCGAGCTCCACCTCTACACGACAGACAACCAGGTTTAGTGACGCTAGACACTTGACAATTTCTTTTTCTGCATCATTCTACCTCTCTTACATGTAACAGCATCAGCCACCAAGTTTGCTAGCATAAACACGCCCGGTTCATTAGCCATGACGACCATTTTGTGTGAGAGGGCCTGACCGGGCAGTTCAGTCAGAAAATAAAGCTTAGATAAGACAGAGCAGAGGCTGACTGTGGTATAAACAGACGGACAAGCAGAACTTTTGGCTGTTTACACCACGTGGCAAGACCTCACATACTTTGCACTTTGTCCCTTGATTAAATCCAAACCACAATTTGTATCACAAACATCTTCCTTTATGTACATTTTGTTTTGTGCTCTGTTTCATTGACACGTGCATTAAAAAGCTTTAGGTTTACCTCTCTAGCCGCTCACAAACAGACTGATTAGCGGACTCCCAGCTAACAGGGAAAATTCTCAGAACGTTGGCTAATGTTCTCTAAAAGTTCCCACAAATGTTCTTGAAGTAGTTAGTGGAATGTTTTAAAAACATTACAGAATTAAAGTTTGAATTAAATTCTTTATTAATAATAATATTCTCAAAATTAAACTGGATGTTTTAAACATTCCTATATAATAATATTTTAAACATCTTTGTTCCTAATGATAACGTTAGGGAAACATTTTTACAACCTAACATTGTTAGCTGGGCTGATTCCATACATACAGACAAAACTTATTCCTCTAATCTGTAAGGACAGACTTCACAGACTTGGCTCAACAAAGCCAAATTAAATATCCAAACAAACAATAAAACGTTTTGACTAAGCACAGGTGTACACAGAGCAACAACAACCTGCAGAGCGAGGTGCAACAGACAGCTATCAGCGATACACACACATCCAAACGTCTTATCCTGAAATGAATCGGATGTGATTTGTGTTCACATTTATAGGTGTGGACGCACTCTGGAACACATTGGACGGCATGTCGCTGGAAGCTGAGAAACACTTTGAAAGACCTAAACACAACATTCCACTAGAAGGTTCTACTTGATGATGCCAAGCTCTACAACACCGTTCATCTCCTCCTCCACTCTACCTGGACTTCTCGTACGGAGCCCATCTCTGCTGCAGGGTGTGGAACCTGTGCGTGCTGAAACATAAGCAGAGGAGCATGGAGCCATCACTCAACAACCCTGCGTCCAATCAGGGCGAGACTAACCACAGCATATTGGATGGGTGAGATGGTCTTTGTTTCGCATATAAGTTAGATGTTGCGTCTCACTGGTAATCGTTGAGCTTTTGTACGTTGGGAAATTGTTTAAATTTAAGCGTTTGAAGTGCGTTGCTTTGGGATAACACACAAGGAGAAGAACAATAGGAAGGAAGGGACCAGGTCAATTCGTTGTAGATTTGTATTGCTTTTCTAGATTGTAACTACGTTTTTCCAGATTCTTACCACTAACTACGATGTGTAGAAAATTCCCACCAAAATCTTTTGCTGTGTGATTGGTCGCTCATTTTGATAACCGTGTCCTCTTCACATTTTCTAGTGTGAAACCTTTCGTATCGCTCTCGATCACTCTTTTGCTATTACAAACTTAAACAAACTTGTATATTTTCTTCGTGCATATATTTGTAGGTTTTAAAACTAAACACTCACCCGCTGGGTCCAGGCCTCTGGTTGGGGGGAAACCTCCAGTCAGGGTTTGGTGGCTTTTGCTGAAAATGATAAGAAAAGGTTTTTATTAACTTTTTGGCACAGAGATACACAAGAATAGCCTGTTCTGAAGTGAGTCCTCGATGACATGTAGGTCTGTGATTCTGAAACAGAAATTGGTTGTTATTGGTGATGTCACGGCATAATCTTATACACATACTGTTTTTCCTCTGAGCTGTTTGAAATGGCACCTTTTACCGAATAGAAGTGGAAATAGTTTAGTGAAAATCAGAGATTCAAAAGAAGTGAGATAGAAAACAGGCAGAGGGACAGAGAGTGTGTGAATAATTAAACAGTCGATTATGTTGCTGACATGCATGAGCGGTTGTACATGTTGGGAATACACACCAGTGTGTATCCAACAAAATATGAGCTCTCTTAGCTCATATAAACCAGAATAACTATATAAAAACACTGCATTCCTCAACCACATTTATAATTGCGTACGCTGTTGCATTTCATTGATATATTTAGATTTTTGTGGTGACTTGTAAGGACTGTTGTTTTGTATAAATTAAGGATGTTATTTCTCACCTTCATGAGTGAATTAGTGAAGAGTCTTTTTGAGAGGCCCGTGCTTAGAGTGCTCTGTGGAGCTTTAACAAACACAAAATCACTCCTGCTGGAGATGGTGGAAAAACCGTGTATGTGTGTGCGTTTGTGAAATTCCTGGGGGACACCCACAACCTCCATGTATCTGATCGGACCGTCAGTGTTTAGCTGTAGGTGAACATTGTGTTGTTCAGTCTCGCGAGGTGTGTGCTTAAAACCGAGTTTGTGCATAAGACACGTAACGTAGCCTCTGCGAGAAAGCCAGCGCACTATGATAACCATGATGCTCAGTAGAGAGAAGATGATAATGAATGATAAAATGATTATAAGATACAGGGCGAGATCTGACCCACTTGGCTTTTTGGAGGTAAACCTGCGTTCCAAAGAGACATCGGAGGATTTCTCAACTAGCGTGACATTAACAGCTACGCTAGCAGAGAGGGACGGTGTGCCGTTGTCTTTAACAATCACTGTAAGGCTAAAAACAGACTTGCTGTTTTCTGAGGCCAGTTTACAGGCTGTGTGTAGCTCTCCAGTATGGGCACCAATGTGGAACATTTCTGCATCAGGCCCTGAGACCCTGTAGAACAACCAGGCGTTATGTCCGCTGTCACCATCCACAAATGTTATCCGATTGACTAGGTGTCCAGTGCTGGCTGAACTAGGAACCATAAACTGCAGTGTTCCATCCAGTGGAAGTGCAGGATATATAAGAATAGGGGAGTGATCGTTCCGATCTATTATAAAAACGTTCACGGTGATGTTAGAGCTTAGAGTAGGAATTCCTTTATCTTGAACCTGCACCACAATTTGAAACGCATTCATCTGCTCGTAGTCAAATTGTCTCATGGCGTATATCTGGCCACTTACTGGGTTTATATAGACGTATGATGACACAGAGAACCCCAAAGCCTGGCTTTCCAAAATTGAGAAAGAAATGGTAGAATTCTCGCCCACATCTGGGTCTGATGCAGACACAGACAGAAGTAGAGCATTTGGTTCATTGTTTTCAGCCAAGTCCACAGAATAGCTCGGCTGTGAAAAGACTGGGGGGTTGTCATTAACATCTGAAAGATGTAACACAATAGATTCCTGGGAAGAACGGGGTGGGGAACCAGAGTCTGTTGCTGTGACAGTGAAAGTATATTCAGCCACAGCCTCCCTGTCCAGAAAGCCATCAGTCACTAAAGTTAAGAGCCCTTCATAGGGAGAACTGATCTTAAAAGGCAGCCCATTTGGTATGTGTACACTCACGGCACCATTTTCCCCCGCGTCTTCATCTCTGACTCGGATGAGGGCAACGACAGTGCCCGAATTCACATCTTCAGCAATTATAGGCAAAACCAAATTAATATTGATAAAGGGAGTGTTGTCGTTTTCATCCATAATCTCTATTTTGAAAGTGCACGAGGTCTCCATAGAAGGTGTTCCTTTGTCCCTGGCAAGAACCGTGACGTCATAGATGTTAGCGCGCTCCCGGTCCACTTGTCCCGTAACTCGAATTTCGCCCGTCATAGAATCCACGTTAAACTGTTTTAAAACGCTCTCCGGTGTGTATTTATCAAACATATACGATATTTCACTATTAGGACCAAAATCGGCGTCGGATGCATTAAGAGTTGTAACTAAAGTTTTATGGGGTGAATTTTCTAAAAGCGTGACTCGTTTTGCAAGATTATGAAACTCCGGCGCGTTGTCATTGACGTCCAGAATATGCATAAATATGGCCGTGTTGCCAGACTTTTCTGGACTACCGCCATCAACAGCAGTCAAAATTAATCTGAACATATCCTTATTTTCTCTGTCAAGAGGCTTGTTTAAGACCAAAACGGGGATTTTGCTCCCGTCGCTTTTAGTTTCTACTTTGAGAATAAAACAATCGTTTTGACTGAGAAAATAAGCCCGCAGTGAGTTTATACCCACGTCGGGGTCCTGCGCGCTTTCCAAACGGAACCTGGTTCCGGGCGCAGCCGCTTCTGAAACTTCCAATGAAATGTTTTTGCTTTGAAAATACGGCGCGTTGTCATTAACATCCGCGATTTCTATCGTGACGCTGTGCATTTCCAGCGGGTTTCGAAGAGAAATCTGGATGCGCGTATAACAATGTAAACTTCCAGCGCACATTCTCTCTCTGTCCATTGTCTGTTTGACCACCAGAGCTCCGGTTGTCGGGTCTATGTCAAAATAATTGTCTTTATACTCTGAGATTATCTGCATTTCTCTTGGAATTAACTTTTGAATGTCCATCCCTAAATCTTTTGCCAAGTGTCCAACAATAGTTCCCGGTTTAGATTCCTCAGCCGTGGAGTATAAAAGTTCCAATGCGCGCGTTTCACATAACAAAACATGCAGAACAGTCCAAAATACAGCCCGGTCCAATAATCTCTGAAAAATTTCCTTCCTCTCCATTATAAGTGCGTATTATTTACAAAGTATGACTTGTACATGGTTTTGAATCTATGATTATGCTGCGCTAAAAGACCATTAGTGCCCCATTAGCTGTAACTTTCTAAACTAGTACATAGCTCACGAGATCAACAGGCGTGTGGGACAGAGGGAGGCAGACAGAGGGGTGGAGTTAAAAGGCCGCGCGTTGCTATTGGATGAAAGTTATTTGGGCAAGACAAAACCACTTTCACTGACCCAGGCGCTGTCCACATGCGTGGTGCTGAAACTAGCGTATATAGACGTCTCCCATCCACTACTACTAACTGAATTATTGTTAGATGTAAGAAATATATAATTTATTTATAAACTGTTTTACGCACAATTGATTTAAAACTTAATTTCTCACCTGTTGGCTCTCGAACGTCCACGCGCTGTCTGGCAATGACGCATCAAGCACGTTTAGCGTGTCTGTAAAGTTTGTGGTGCTGCTGGGTTTAATGAGGGTCAGATCACTGAATTCTGACATTGGAGAGAGATACGAGCCAAAGGACTGACTCTGAGACATCATGTCTCCTCCCAGAACCTCCACATACTTAATGGGCCCGTCAGTGTTGAGTTGAATCTGAAGGTTTCTGTTGCTGGTTTTATATCCAGAATCGGTTCGTTTGATACAGCAACTCGAAGTGCCTCTACTGTCTCGTGCGCATTTCACCAATAAGATAAAAAACGTCACCAAAGACAACAAAGACACAGAGGCCAAAGAAATTATCAGGTACAAAGTAATTTTTCCACTTTTTTTGCTGGGTTCAACCGTTTTCTTGTGATAGTCTGAGACAGGCTCATGAAACCCGTCTTCTATTAATATATCAACTGTGACTGTAGTGGATTTCTCTGGCTCTCCGTTATCCTTTATCTCTATCAACAGTCTCTGAGAGGAGTCATCGTGCTCTGAAACGGAGCGTTTAGTTCTCACCTCTCCCGTATGTAAATTCACACTAAACAGAGACGCGTCCGTGGCCTCCGCGAGCCTGTAGAAAATCCAGGCGTTATGACCCGAATCAGCGTCCACTGCTGTTACCTTAGTAACAAGATGTCCACTTTTAGCAGATCGGGGCATCCTCTGATGAGAGACAGAGCCCGTGACTGTAGAGGGGTAAATAACAGCGGGGACATTGTCGTTCTGGTCCATTATAAACACACGGACAGTGGCGTTGCTAGTTAGGGATGGAGAGCCGTGATCTTTAGCCTGAACGATGACGTCAAATACTTTCATTTTCTCATAGTCGAATGAATGCATGCTAAAAATGCTGCCATTGTCGGAGTTTATGTACATATATGAAGATACTGGGGTATCAAACGGTTTAGAGCTTTCAATAGAGTATGAAACTTTACCATTTAAGCCGACATCAACGTCTTGGGCGGAGACTGAACAAATAATAGACCCTGGGGCGTTATTTTCCTTTACATATACATAATATACGTTATTAGAAAACCTCGGAGCATTATCGTTAACGTCCAGAACCTTAACCGGGACTGTCGTTTTGCTGCTTAGAGGTGGTGAGCCCGAGTCAAATGCGGTGATTTCTACGTTGTACTCCGGAAACGTTTCGCGATCTAACACACCGTTTGTAACTAACGAATATTCATTAGAAAATGATGGTTTTAAAATAAAGGGAAGGTCGGATGGTGTGTGCAGCGTGACTTTTCCATTGACACCAGAGTCGATGTCTCTTGCGCTTATCAGAGCTACGACTGTGCCGCTTGGCGCGTCCTCACGCACGGGACTCGGTTTAGAGGTCAGCACTATCTGCGGCGGGTTGTCGTTAATATCCGAGACTTCGATTTCAACTGTACAGTGGCCCTCCATTTCAGGAACCCCTTTATCTTTTGCACTTATCTCTATGTTGTACACAGGGGTGGTCTCGTAGTCCAGGTCCCCGTTTACAATGATCTCTCCAGTGTTTTCATCAATACGAAACAATGCGCGCAGGGCATCGGAAGTGTGCTCGCCTAAAGAATACCGAATCTCTCCATTTGGCCCTTCGTCTAAGTCTGTCGCTTTAACCTTTAAAAACGACGTACCCTGTTTAGTGTTTTCGTTTATAGATACTTTGTACACTGATTTCTCAAACACTGGATTGTTGTCATTGATATCCAAAACAGTAATATTAATTTTTGAAGTTCCAGATTTGGCCGGGTTCCCTCCGTCGAAGGCAGTTAGAAGCAGCTGGTGCGTCGCTTTCTTCTCACGGTCCAGGGCTTTTTCCAGCACTAATTCGGGCACCTTTCGGCCATCTCCAAGATCTTTGACTTTCAAACTAAAACAATCGTCTTTGCTTAAACTATAGGATTTTAAAGAGTTACTGCCCACGTCTGGGTCTACTGCACCCTCCAAAGGAAAGCGCACGCCAGGCACGGTCAATTCTGCTATTTTTAAAACACGGTCCGTCGACTGAAAATGCGGGTAGTTGTCGTTAATATCCTGTATTTCAACTTCCACTCTTTGAAGTTGTAAAGGTTCCTCGATAACGATTTGAAGAGGCAGCAAACAAAGCGCGTTTTTCCCACAAAGACTCTCTCTGTCGATTCTCTCATTAACCACAATCTCACCTCTGCGCAAATCCACGTTGAAAAACTGCTTGCCCGATTCAGAAGCGATTCGCAAATTACGATCGTAAAGCTCGGATATTTTCAAGCCTAAATCTTTAGCAATATTTCCAACCACAGCGCCAACGTTGAGTTCTTCCGGAACAGAATAGCGAATCTGTCCTTCGGTCCCAATCCACAACAGAATAAAAATAAAACAGAAAAGCAGATGACGCTTCCACCCTCTCTTTAAAATCCTCTTTGTCATTTTGCTTTAAAATCCGGACGATTTAGCTTGTTAAGAAAAACTAGGGATCCCACCACGATGGCAATTGAGCGTGTGTATTTTGTTTTAAATGCATAATACAATCCATTTTGTCCGAGTGATCAGAGCATCCCTCGTTTCTGCTCGGGCTGAACAGTGTAACGTCAGGGCGGGAGGGAGTAGATCTCTTTGTACAATTCTGCACGTCATTGGTGCAGAAAGGAGATGCAATAACCAATAGCAACAGATCTTTTTCTTAAAGACACAAGCTGCAAAAATCAGCACCTGCTGCCAAACTCACAACAAAGGACCTTGGGTTTAAACCAAGTGTGTGACGTATTCACATACTTTCGTTTCTTTGTACAAAGGAAATATTATATATGAAACATTTTCATGTAAAATAAAAGGCAATTTAATATTTAGATTGTGAGGGTAATATAAATTTGTAGAAATATTGAATAATAATAATGAAAATGATATTATGTGTACAGCTTAAAGGCTATTACAAAGGGATGCAAAAAGAGAAACGCTCGAAGCAATAAAAAACAATTAAACAGAGGACATTCGTGTTATTTTGGTTATTAAAACGTTTAATATTTTAGTTACTTTTTGTCCACATCGTGGTGCTGTAGTGTTAAAAATTGAAGACGTCTACCGTTCACTACTAACCGAATTATTGCTAGATGTAAGAAAATTATATATAATTTATTTATACACTGTTTTACGCACAATTGATTTAAATCTTAATTTCTCACCTGTTGGCTCTCGAACGTCCACGCGCTGTCTGGTAATGACGCATCAAGCACGTTTAGCGTGTCTGTAAAGTTTGTGGTGCTGCTGGGTTTAATGAGGGTCAGATCACTGAATTCTGACATTGGAGAGAGATACGAGCCAAAAGACTGACTCTGAGACATCATGTCTCCTCCCAGAACCTCCACATACTTAATGGGCCCGTCAGTGTTGAGTTGAATCTGAAGGTTTCTGTTTGGGTTCGTATATC